>OZ022579.1:22352693-22380193 GCA_963669155.1 Arbacia lixula | reverse complement strand
CCATTTCTAAGAATATGACATGTTGAAGCTTTCTGTATATGTAAAAATTTCAGCCGGTAAAATTTCAAACCGACTTTTTTTCGTACTACGAAAAAAGTATAAGTCTTTGTTACAGTATCTTTGTGGTTATTATGCATGTGTGAAATCATAATTTTATGAGTAATTACCAAACTTTGGAGATGATTCCTTCTATAGAACAATCTTTTCATAATGCGTTTTATAATTTAATAAACATATTAATCAATAAAGCAGATATTTCAACACAAACTGCTACAAGCCTGAGGTTACGACTATCAATCAGACGTTGTTTACGTGCATTATTTGAATTTTACACTACGTATCAGTTTCAAATTATGAATATAGAACTTGCTAACACCTCTATATGTTTTGCCAATGTTTCGATGGTTTTGTGGTGATCTGAAGAAGGGACAGGCTGTCTTTAAAGGGATAGTTCACCCTGAAAATAAGTTGCTTTCAATAAACGCAGAAATATGAAAGAAACATATTAGTGAAGGTTTGATGAAAATCCGTCAAAGTATAAGAAAGTTTTGATCTTTTGAAATTTCAATTTTGTGACGTCATGTGCGAGGTCCTCTCTCATATGGTTGTGTTGTATGATTCCATAAATTGCTCTTTTTCTGTTTTTGACTACAGATTTTTTTTTTCATACAGGTATGTGTGTAAAAACACATTTTTAATGATGTATCAAATGCACAGGTAAAAAGAAACATATCTCTGAGAAAATGCACTCTTTCAAATAAAAATTGTACACAACACATTGGAGATAATTTCAGGTTGAACTATCTCTTTAAAGACAAAGTGTCCCATTTGCAAAAGTCATGAAACTCAGCAGAAATCAGCACTATGCCCTAACAACAGCTTGTATGAAAATTTCAGTCATAGCTTCCCAAACCTTTTCAGGAAGAGTAAAAAACTATCCTTATCTATGTTTGAATTGCCCCGATTCGTAGCGACCATAATCTGCATTCATATTCATATTGTCCAGTCTCTAGGCTTCAAAAATTGAAGTTTGAAGGACCTGTCCGAAAACCTCTGCCTAAACATTACGTGAACCAAAAGAACAGGATATAGCTTATTTTCTGAAAAAAATATATGATATTTACAAAAAATTTTTGTAGAAACCATGGAAAATGGCAAATACTGCAAAAGAACTCCCCCCCCCCCTAATTATAATAGAAGTAGAAATTCACTTTAAAGAATGTGGCTTGGACTGCACAAGGAAGAGACGACCTATTAACATAATTATACTTCTGAGAATCGGTGCCATATCCGTGACATTAATGAGATGTTGCTAAGGTAACAGTCAGCATGACATCATAGATACCCTCTGGATACCAGATGGGTTCTCATCAACCATGAATCATTTCCCACTGACTCATTCACAAGCAGTGATGAGGTGAATGGCATCTTCTTCTTCTTTTTGTTTAACTCTCTTAACACTTTGCCAAATAAAACCCATTGACCCTTTATAAATTCCCTGCTCCTCTGGTACTGAGAGGATTAGCCTTCTGCCTTGCTCCAGACGAGACATAGTACACCTTTCCATCGCATTCTGGTTCACAGCATGTCATGAATCCTGATCTGTGTATATCTAGAGGGAGCAATTGAATTACCTCGATAGCTGGAACTCCGCACTCCGCACCAACGTTGGTTTAATCCCATTCTACCTCGTCTCATGAGGGGGCCTTTGGTGAAATCCGTCTTGTGGCGCGGCGCGGCGTGGTCATCCAGTTCCCAAAGTTGATTGACCTCGGGAATATGACGTGTGGCGTGGCATTGCTGACATTCAGAGGTTCATTTGGTTGATTCTCTATTTCACCCAGCCCATCTAAGACCATTCACAAGTTTCATCAGGGAGCATTTTGAGAGCAGTATTGCTCTCCTCTATGTATTCAAAACAGTACTCAAAGAAATGGGTCATTCCTTAGGGTTGGGGCAAAGTTTTCATGCAATGTCCATGTACGGGAGGTATCAACCTTTGAAGTTCACCATGAAGATCAATTCAGATGTGGTTAAGTTTTGAGCTGTCAATGAACATTTGGTCTCTTTTCTCATTAAAATTGGAAATCTTTTATAGATTTTAAGCAACAGGCATACAAAAATCTACCACCGTTTCATGGACAAATTGTTTTTACATGGACAAGAAATGTTCATAAATCAAATTGCAATATGCCATGGTCTTTGAGAAATAATACTGAATGGGACCCCATTTTTTTGCTTATGCCATTATTGGACTATATTTTCCCCTGATATGTCTCCCCCCCCCCCCCCCCCCCAGGACCCGGAAGAGTCTTTGTAAAACTTGATTTTTCTAAGAGATTGTAAAGCAAAACATGGTTTAGTGTCTTCATTCATGATGTCAGGCTAGAAAATGCTCCCCCACTAATAATGTTATATATTAACCTCTGTTTTTCAAACTTCAGGGGGAGGGGGGGGGTCTTGGTTTCCTTTGTGGCTCTGTCTCTTCTTTGTCCAACAAGTTTCCAATGTGTTTGTGTTGCTAGGTTGGAGAAGCAATCAAACAAGCATAGATGTTGTTTGAAAGCACACAATTGCATGCATTGCAAAACAAAAGTAAATTAAACATCTTGGTTTGTGTTCCTTAACTACTTAGTCTGAGTCTGAGAATCTGGTCCTCTCAATATGGATATGTGACCGGTCCCTATGTTATTTCTTTCTTGTATCAAATAGACCTCGGCCCGTTGCATAAAACTTTGTACTCATGGTGACTCTGCCATTAAAGGGAATCAGACCCGGCGCTCAAGAGGGCGTTATTCCATGTAAGCGCATGAGCGGACAGTACGTGTTGTCCAATGACGGCAATGTTATTCGATAATTTCACCGGTTACGCAAATGCCATGTTCCGAATGCCCGAAGAATGTCGATTCTCAATCTAGGTATGCCGAAATACAGTTCGGCTCATGATTCGGCGGCTGTTCCCTGCTGGCTCCGCCCACTTGCATACGGTACTTCCAGCTAGCACTCACGTACGTAGACTAGTACTAGTAGTAGTACTCGTATGTGCTTGCATGCGTATGTAGCTAGCTGGCTGTGCATTGTGCATGCACGATAATGCAATCTGCGTGCATGCGGCGATCTATTTTTCCTGCGAAAGTGTGATCATCGTTGCGTGTTGTCTACACTTGTACACGTGTACTGGCATAGCTCGCTCGGCTAGCGCTCACAACGTACGTGAAAGGGCAAGCAACGCATATCCGCAATCTACCAGTTTGATTGACAGCGTTACTCGTCAAACTTCGGAACTAAGATGGCGATGATTGTGACGTCATCCAACAGCGCCCTCTTGAGCTCCGGGTCGAAATTCCTTTAATAATAATTACCATGCTAACATATGCCTTGGCAGCCAGCCAAATACAAGGATTCCAAAGAAGTTGCCATTGGTAGCAAAAGTTACCATCAATGGTAAGTTTTTATCAAGATTCAAGATTCAAGATTCAATTTTTATTGTCTATATAAAAATACAGAAGATTGGCCTCCACTGGCAAGAGAATGCAAAAGCATGACAGAAAATGACAAAAATTATACAAGAAAAACACAACAGTGCATTGGAACAATGAAAATGTACACATGAAATACAGAAAATACAGCAATTCGGCCTGAGCAAATAGTCAAAATTCTAACATGTCTAACCCATTGTCAGACACCTGCGGCTAGTGCCTAAGAGCACAGTTGACTACATCATAAACACAAAAGCACAATCCCTTTCCACTTATAATGTTGCTCATTACTTCTTCTTGTACCTAATTATCTTACAATTTTCTAGCACTTTCATTGAATACATGTATGGAATTAAAATAAATGACTGTCTGAAACTACACTGGAGAGTGTTGGGAACACAAAGTCACATTCCTGACCGTTTAAACGTAAAACTGCTATGGAACAACCCCCTGATATAAACAGTCAATTCCCTGCTGATTGCAGGCCATAGTATTCATGTTGCCTTCATGCTACTGTTTGCAGTTCATTTGCTGTGTGGGAAAATCAATTCTGCTTGAAATAATCCATGAAAATGTTGATTGGTTGAGCTAATGTGATTGAGTTACAGGGATCATTAATTGCATAGGACTATGACCTTATTATTGGATGTTCCGCATGGTATGGATTATAGAAAGTTAAATCTGCCTACGGAGCAGATGTTCCTATGCTGAGCAGCTCTTCTCTCTCTCTTTCTCTTCATCCACTTGATCTCTCTTTCTCTTTCTCTAATCCCGTTCGTATACACCGCCTATCAGCAAAAAAGGCGCAACATTTGTGGCAATTTTGCTGATGCATTACCGAAAGCTGCGTATATATGAACGTGAATTGCTCATATAATGCGATATTTGCTTCCTCCTTTTTCCACTTATTGTGCGACTTTTTCGCGGATCGAGACCCTGTAATAATACCGCAATATTGAGGCAAGCGAGTCTTATAAACTGCATCCACAAAATAGGCGTAAATGTTGCACCTTGTGCATCACGCTCTGGCATGTATTTCGCTAATCGCACCGCTCGTATGGCTGAGCGGAACATGACACCATCGGTTTTGGAGGAATCTAGCTGTCCAAAACACTGCAATATTATGGCTTTTTGAGTGTATATGAACGGTGCTTTTGGTGGCTCGCTGGAAACTTGCTTACCGACATGCATCGGTAATAGTAGTGGTATTATCATGGTTATGGTATATGAACCGGGCTTCTCTTTCTCTCTTTCCCCCTCTCTCTCCCCCTTTTCTTTCTTTCTCTTTCTTTCTCACCCTCTCATCTCTCCCCCTCTCCTCCCCCTCTCTACTTCTCCCTTTATTCCTCTCTCCCTCTTACTTTCCCTTCTCTTCTCTTACTTCCTTCTCTCCCTCCTTCTCTTCTCCATTTCTCTATTTTGTACCATTCCACCACAATTTTTACCCCTCTTTGCTCATCGTGGAAAGCATTGTAGGGGTAATTGGAGTAAATGATATAGTTCCCCCCCCCCACCACCCCCTTATGGTGTGGGAATGAATATGGGGAGTACTATTATTGTTATTATTGTACCATATAACGAAATTAAGGTTCTAATGATTGTTTTTCTTTTTTAATTTCTCTCCTCTCTCTACAGGAAGACTAACAAGGCTGCCTCGGGATGCCTCTAGGAAAAGTGTTCCTGCCCACACCATCTCTAGGGCATCATCATCGTTGCCCTCGTCGCTGTCATCATCGTCACCGTCGAGAGAGAAGGCATCAGCCAAACATTGAACATCAGCTTGTGTGTGACTAGGCTAGACATATACAGACTTTCATAGCAATAACCTCTGAGCTTGGATCTGCATGGAGTGGCAGGCAGCTTTGCCGTGTATCAAAGAGCACAACGATCGCAAAGTTGATCGACTTGGACTAGATCTAGGGAGCGATTTTTCATCTATAATATTTGTTCAAGCAACTATGTGTGAATGAACTGTGTATATATTTTTAAAAAGTATTCTTCTGTCGAATGTGGAAATTATTGAATGCAATGTAAGATTTGGTTAATGTTGAGCATGAAAAGTGATAAATTCAAGAATAGATAGGTTCTACTGTGCTGGCCACCTCACAAAGTTGGCCAGCCAGGCGCCTTGGATAAACATCTACTGAGGAAAACACCTTGACGTAAAAAAGAAACAAACAGAAAAATGGTTATAAAAGGAGGGGCTTGCTATGTGAAGTGGAGACCACTCACTCTAAGCAAGAAGTAGAAAAGGGGATGAAAACCTTCCAACCATGTGATTTGGTTGAAAACAGAACAAAACACCATAGAAGCATTTTGTTGAAAACTTGTTATAGGAGAGTTATGATGTGTCTTAAAGATCGAAAGCACAGGCCTTGAAATGAGTCACGCAACCAATTATTTGCAAACCATGGTAGCAGGGCCACTGATTTCAGACTTTCAACAATCTATGACCTCCTTTTCTTTCTTTGTTTACTTTCAAACTTTTGCCACTCCCTGATATTTCTGCTGCTATGCTAGCCTGTGTTCCAGGCTATGCGCTCTGTTTTTGTCTGATGCAGTACAGCAAACACAACGGAGTCTGTGCACATAGACTAAGTACTTTTTCTTCTTCCTTCTTTCCTCACAAGAATAAGATGGTGGGAAGGACATGCTAGACATACCAGTCTAATGTGTTTAAGGATTTGTTACTGATGAAGATGTTCTGATTAAATTGATGTGGAATGGGATTGTCTCCATGCCTCGGTTTTTATTTATTGAAATGTTGATTTGTAAAAAAAAAAAAAAAAAAATTATAAAAAAAATAGGTTGAAACCCAAGGAGATTTGTTTATGGTCATTATGTCAGAACGGCAGTTTGGTTGAGATATTTTTTCATTGTGCTTGCTCATCGTGATTTGAATTTAAGAATGAAAGAGACAGTTTTGGCTTGGAGCAAAGTAGAAAAGGGGAAGAGTAGGATTGCTGTAGTATTCAGGGCCCTGGTTCGTCAGGAGTTGTTACCAATAACAAATAGATTTGCTCTTACCCAATCAAAAGCAAGAATGTCAGTTTGTAAAAATCGTAACTATGAGTTTATAGGGTGGTGTGGAGGAGAAATGTTATCAAATATGGCAAGGAATGTAGCTGTACAATGAAGGTGGTGTTAATTTTTTGCCCACGTTGGAGCTAAGGGAACATTTGGGAATGGATATTTTGGATTAATTTCACAGATATTGAGCGAGGAATGTAGCTGTACAATGAAGGTGTCTTGTTGTTGTTTTTCACAGTGGATTGAAGAGAATATTTGGGTTGATTTATGGATCGGAATCTGTGTCGGTCACAGCTTGGTTAGATTGGGACATGTTTACAGAAGTGGAATCAAACAGACACCTACCTAGGTAGCCCATGCACGTCCACATGTCTAAACACTGGCGCTACGGGAGAGTGACTGTTTTGGCACGTCGGGGTGCGATGGATAAATATAAGTGGGCGGGCTGGTGAAAGCTTCCTAAGTAAACTGTCGTGAGAATTAAACAAATGGTTTTCATTCTCCGCGGAGTCAACATGGCACGTTCCACCCCATCACATGCCTGAAGTTCTGACAAGGGTCGTTGGAAGAAATCAGACGTTCCCTTCTCGCTTTGAAACCGGGAACCAAATCACAAAATCATTTGTGTTCATGCCTGCCTTGACAGGTCAGTACTGGTACTTCATTGGAGTCCCAAATTTGGTTGTGATCAAATCAGCCTACTGCAAACTTTAGTTCGAATGTACGAATATACATACCATCGTCTCATTTGTATTTGACATGCCTACCATTGTGAACTCACTATAATACCCCGCATTTGACAATAGTTTTGTGTCACAATCTGTTATTTAGCAATATGTTATGCATACTTTTATAGTTTCATTGAGGTTGTTATTTGAGTTTTGCCTAGAGCAGTTTCAGAGATCAAGAATAAGAGTATTTAGAGTTGTTTAAGTTTATAACATTTTATCCAGGCATTATAGTAGGAAGCAATAATACAATGACTGAAATGACATTGAAGTCAACCATACTTTATTTTGTAGCTTGGTTCCTGACCCCTGAAATAATGCATGTACATATCACATACTATGATGTTTTGTGATTAAGGGTCAGAGCAGAAGTATTCTTTTAATCCCTACTTACCGCTGATCCATCTAGACAAACTATTGTTTCATTATTGTGTGACAGCCAGTAAGATTTTGGACCATGTAGCCTGAACGGTACCTGTCAGTTTTTACACTTCCCATTCTTTTGTATTTTGTTTGTGACGCTAGACAACGCATTCTGTGCCAAATGAGACTAGAATTTAGCATCATTTTACTTGAAGAGTCAAAGACAGGGTTCGCCCTTTTGCAGGTCAAAAAAATAAAATGTTGTAAAAACCACGGAAAATGACTGAAAATGAAATTAAAGCGATCAGAAGATTTTGGAAAGTTTTGGGCTGGTCGTTCGTAAACTATAACCTTCGCTTCGTGCAATGGTCCACACCTATCCGCTCCACACAGTTTGCGTTCAATGGGAACAATGCTTGCATAACACGCTAAGAGGGACAATACGATTATGAATGTAGACAATGCTTGTTGCTATGGTTCAAACATAAACAAGGATAGTTTTTCACTTTTTCCGAAAATGTCTGTGAAACTATAACTGAGATTTCATGCACCTTTTTCTTTAAATAGAGTATACTGCTGATTTCCTGCTGATTTTCATGACTTTTGCAAATGGGACGTCCTGTCTTTAAGATCTCAGCTGTTGCTATGGCAATGATGTTATGTACAATCCAGAGTCATACACCATACTTCACATTCTGTGTCAATTTAAGGCTAAATTCGGGACCTTTTTTCTTGCAAGGTTGATGGACAGATGTAACCTCTCGGTTGTTGTAACAGCAGTCTCATTCAGGCGCCATACTCCACATTCCATGCCAATGTAAGGCTAGATTTTAGCCTCAATTGTAAAGCAAATGAAACCTCTGGGCTATTGCAATGGCAATGTTGTTACAGTCTCAGTCAGACACCAAACCAAAGCATGCCAAGAAATCATACACATTATTTTTGAAAATGAAAACAGGAGGCTTGATTCAGGAGCATTTAGATTTGAATGTGGGCGGCACGCGGACATAACCTGTCAATGGAGGCGTCACCTGGTTGGGGCTGGGAAAGCCAGCTTGTTAGCGGTGACCTTGATTCCATCCGGGCCGTATCCCTACCCCGCCCCGTCGCCGCTGTGCGAGGAATGCGCATCACATGGAGTTAGGCCAGAGCGGCCCCAGCAACTGCTTCTGATGCTGCTGCCCTCGTGGGCTGTGGTTTGGGAGTGAGGCTTATTGCATACCCGCACAACCAGTCTGATTTTGGAGGATTGATTCCTCTTTTCTTGGTCTTCAAACTCATGCATGAACATTGATTCCTCCCTCCCCCTCCCACTCCCTCATGAAAAACATGGAAAAAAAATATTACAAAATTCATCAATGTTTAGAATCTGAATTTTACTTTTAAGACATTCTGAAGACCTGCCTTAGAGAGGCTGGCAACGATGTCAATCTGGAGTATAGGTAACTTGATGCGATGTAAATGAAACATCAAGTGAAGGAAGATGCCAGGTTGATGATGACTGTAACCAACAGAGTTATCATCTCTCTAATCTCTACTCCCCAGGGAGCATTCCTGACTGGCTGCCACTGTACAGGTGCTAGCTAATTGATGTTATTAGAGATTAAAGGTATCCCGTCCCTTTTGCAGACCTAATTCTGACAGTTCCCTGACTTTGTCATCATTTAAAGATTGTCAGTCCCTTTTGCAAGCTTAAAATTTGAAATCATCTATCACGATCGTAAATTGAAGAAAGTGTGATTCAAGACCATTTCTAAGAATATAGCATGTTGAAGCTTTTTGTATATGTAAAAAATTTCAGCCGTTAAATTTCAAACCGACTTTTTTCGTACCACAAAAAAAGTATTAGTCTTTGTTACAGTATCTATGTGGTTATTATGCGTGTGTGAAATCCTAATTTTATGAGTAACTACCAAACTTTGGAGATGATTCTTTCTGAAGAACAATTTTTTTCATAATGCGTTTTATAATTTAATTAACAGATTAATCAATAAAGCAGATATTTCAACACAAGCTGCTAAGAGCCTGGGGTAAAGACTATTAATCATACGTTGTTTACGTGCATTATTTGAATTTTACACTACGTATCAGTTTCAAATTGTGAATATAGAGCTTGCTGACACTTCTCTATATGTTTTGCCAATGTTTCGACGGTTTTGTGGTGATCTGAAAAAGGGACTGGCTGTCTTTAAGAGAGAGTGGCTACATAACCTGTACTGGAATCGACAAAGCGTAATATTCCACTTTGCGGAAATAATCTCCGATAATTGATTGAGCTTTCTTTTTTCATACCACGAAAATAGTCAAATCTCAGTGAAAACTGAGATTTATTCTATGGGAATTATAGTACCTCTGACCTTAAAATTTCACAGTTGGTATCCCAAAGATACGTGCTAAATATGTGCAAACTTTCATGAAGTTTGCAGATGTTTGTAAAAGGGACGGGCCATCTTTACAGGTTAAACCTCAGTGTGCAAACTGTTGCTCTATTGCGTTTGTGTGTGGTATTTGTGCACAAATTCAACCATGGTGCATATGAATTTTTTTTTTTTGACTAGTAGAGTTTGATACCCCGTTGGTCATGTCGGATGTGCCACCATCTATGATTAACATTTGGTGTCTGCCCACCCCCCCCCCCCCCCCTTGATGCAAACGTCACATGGTTGTTTGCAGCCAGACCCACCCCCCCACCACCAACTTCCTCCTCTTGTCCAGCGCGTTTAACCTGTGCCTATCAGTGTCAGGATCGATCCATGTTGGAGATGGGGGAGGAATGGGCAAACAGGAGCGGCCAATAGCCATCCAGATGGATTGATTTCCTTTCTCATTTTGTTTGCAGCCGTGTCATTCTGTCCCCATGCTGGTTTGGCCGTTTGTGTCAGATGTGTGCTAGGCAAATATGTTGAGGACTGTAACATTTTATAGCAGGTTGTGGGTTTCTGTCGTTGACCTTATATCTCTCTCTCTCTCTCTCTCTCTCCCTCCCTCTCTCTCTCGCAATCTTCACTTGATTATGTATTCAACTTCATCAGACAGTATTCACTTGAAATCCAAATTAATGTTCCATTATCAAGAGCTTTTATAGACATACCCCCAACACACATACCGGCATACTATATATTCTAACTCATATTATCCAAACGTTTCCGCATAATTTATCTGCGATGTTCTTCTCACCTCAATGGCTTATCAGTATTACGGTGAATGCAAATCGGTTGTTTCGTGTTATCTCTGCCATCTATTCAAGATGGAACATTTGAATGAATCTTCACACTTATCTCTGGCCATCCCAGGGAAGGCTAGATTCCGAGGGAGTTGTCATGGTGATTTTTGCCGTTCCGCCTCTGGCTCTACTCACGAGTAGCTCCAATGGGACTGACAGGCTTACAACCATCATTCTGATTTTTCTCTGAATTCTACAAATTCTGTAGAATATTCAGAGTGCTGTCGTTTTTTGCAGCTTTCTTGGATTTCTTTGTAACTTTTCCCCAAACAAAAGATGCCATAAGAAATTGGAAGAGAGTAAGCCCTTAATATCAAGATGATTTTGTAAATTTTCACATAAATGCCTGAAATTGGGACTTTAGAGAAACAAATAAATAGAAGTTAAGTAAATGATGAGACTAAGGAGTTACTTGTATTCTCTGACAAATATTTTTCGGTAGGGAGGGGTGTAAGTGGAAATTATGTTTAAAGACCCTTTTAATTGTATGCCCATTATTTGTGTATATTTTATTTTCTATTTAATAGTTTGAGACACTGTCTCTTTAATGCAGAGTGTGTAGACTATTATCTGCTGTAAAATCTTCTCACCGACCTTTTGAATTATCATTAGACTGTGTAACGACCAAGCATTGTTGCAAAATGTGTTTTACTATGATTCCTCATATTTGTATGAGAGAGAGGAGAAGAGAAATCCTAATTATGAAGAAGAGGAAATTATTGTAAAGACCTTTTTTTGTAATTCCTATTTAGTCCAGCCTGATAATCCTCTCAGTACCTTGCACATGTGTGCAAATTAAATGGCGTTATTAAGTCTTGGGTAGTGAGCAGATTGTGAGAGTTTATGAAAGGATTTTTGTGAGTATTGGTGTCTTTTTACTGGACAGTCTACAAGAAAAAGAACCAAAAACCCGAACACAACTCTATTGAAACATGGTCAGAGCTGTGTTTGCCATAAAGTATGCATTTATGTGGAGTGTCAACGCTTTGGTTGCGGTCAGTGGACAAGCAAGTTTGACCTCTTAAAGGGAATATACTGTACTGGGAAGACAAAAGGCCTTCAAAAAGTTTATTGTGAGCAATCTTCTTGCCAATGGTCTTAAATTCATGTATTGTCCATTTTAGAAACTTGCTAAAAGTTATTTGCCCTCAAATGATCCACATTTGGAGTGATAAGTGATTACATCACAAATCCTCTTATATTCTTGTATTTGGCCTGAACATTTTGAAGATTTGTGAGTTAATCACAAATTTCTCCAAATGTGGATCATTTGAAGGCAAATAACTTTCAGCAAGTTTCTAAAATGGATAATACATGAATTCAACACCATTGGCAAGAAGATTGCTCCTGATCACCTTTTGAAGGCTTTTTTTTTGTCCTCCCAGTACAGTATATTCCCTTTAAGAAAAAGTGTCCACTGCCTTACAACATATGTGGACAGTCTGATCTGAAGAGCATGTCACATGTATGTTGACTATATAGTTTTCTCAACCCTTACATTACCAGGATATGTAAAGCCCATTGACTTCCTGCACGTTTCACTGCCAGTAAGGGGATTAAACCTTTGTGTTTGTTCCAGGTGAAGACATGCATGCACAGGTACATGGAGAGTTAAGATGGACAGAAAAGGTGTTCTAATCACAAACCTACTGTACATATAGAGATAGATAGAGATAGAAGGCATGTGCTTGGCAGCAGTTTTGTTAGGATAAGAGATTAGCGAATTATCTTGTTTTCCCTGTTATATGCAAAACGGAAAACAACGAGGTACAGTTGAATGCTAATTTGTGTTAATCTTTAATCAGTAGAGTAAATATAACAACAGTGTGTGTACGCTTTTATGAACAATGTGTGTGCAAGGTATAGGCAGGTATGTAGAAACAAACAAATGAAGGCTGTAGTTGTTGTGCAAATGCTGGACTCTGACAGCTTCCTCATAAATGACTCATCAATATGGGCAAGTATACTCCTTCATACCTTCATATTGAGAATTTTTTTATTTCAAGTTTAGAGCAATTTATTCCTTACAAAATTTGATTGCCTTGTGTTTTTGCTTTATTCAGTTCAACAATTGATCAATGATGCCCCATCTGTCATATGCAGAGGAGAAAAAATAATGCTAATGTGCTAGAAAGAATGGACATTACCGGTAAATCCACGCCTTGATTTTAACCATTTTCTGAGAAGACCCCTTCATCATTTATAACACATCCTCCATAGATGTACAAAGTATGGAGTATTGATTTCATATGACAATTTGCCATTCTACATCATGATCTCAATGGCTTATAAGTAATCAAGGAAGTACAATGATCTAATGATAGCTGTATTCTAGAGATACTGTATTCTGTTCTTGTTTAACCCTGCACAATTATGATATAATGTTATAGTATTCTGCATTATGTTGTTTTAACTTGTGATTGTAAGTATTCTGTTATCTGCGGAGGTGTTTCAGTTATTATATGTGCATTCCTTTGTTTATAATGTTATTTGTGATGACATTGATTCGGTCTAATAGGTAACAATAATGGAGCATGATTAAGTATTAGGTAATTAAATGCTCAACATTGAGTTATCATTATGGCAAATTAATTTGTTTGCAATACTCAGTTAATCTCACCTACTCATGATTGATTCATGATGCCAAATGTTACTTTACCACTCTTTTGCCCACCAGTTAGCAGACAGCACCACCACCCCCACCACCACCACCATCCCCCCCCCCTCCACCACACCCCACCCCACCCCCACCCCCACCCCGGTTCTCTTTTCACTTTGTCCCTTCTCTTTAAGATATCATGTGGAACCTTCTAATGTTGTTCAATGAAATTAAACAGGTGTTGATTTACTTAGCAATGCTTTTCTACATCTAACAACATTTAATTAACCCAAGTGTACACATGCAAAATCACCCAAATTTGATTTTAACGAAATGTCACATGATCAGTTTTGTGACATTAGCAATAAATTTTGTCCTCATGGCAACAAACCTGATACTGGTTTTTTTGCAAAAGTTTGACTTTTTCCCCCTTCAGATAGTAGTACCCATGTGACCCAGTGATTGTTAATATTATGCCTACTACAAGATGGAGTTACAAGAGTGTAACGTGACATTGCACATAACTGCTGTGCCAAAGTTTCGTCTGAATCTCAAAACCTCATTAACATGATGAGACGAACTGACACCACCAGCGTGTGTGGAGTGGATGTAGCCTTTATGATTGATTACAAGACGGACATACAGCCTCGGAATATTGATGAGTGTAAATGAAAATGATACAAACATATTTTCCAGGAAATGCACACCACTTTGCCCATCCGTCCGGTGTCTGTCGTATGAGGATGTTGCAAGTACGATCACTTTCACCCACGCTCATGAATCAACACTATTTAAAGGGAAAGACCCTTCAGTAAAACCCTTCAGATATTACAAAGCTGCACAGGATTAGCTGATCAATCATTGCAATAAGCCAGCAGAGGTTTAATGGACCACATGAATTAAGAGGGGGGGGGGGGGGGTATTTTGTTGATTTAGTTTTGTTTGGAGGAGGGAGGGGTGCCTGATGTTTGGTTCTCTTCAGGCTGAAAAGCCTGCTTGGAGCTTAAATGCAAGCTGCCTTTTCTCCATTATTTCATGTCTTCTATACCATATATTATTTTCCTAATTTTGTTTTTATTTTGATATTTTGACATAGTATTAGCAATAAGCACTGTTATGATTAAAGTAGTGGTAAGTGCCTTTGCGTAAAATATGTGCATGTTTGAAAGGTAGTGTTAAAATCATGCTTGCTAAATTTTCTTGTCTTCAGTTTCAGATCTCTCACAGAAAAAGGCTTTGTTCTTATTGTATTCAATAAATGAAAATAAAATGCCATTGGGCATTATCGATCAGATGTCTGTCTTTCCATTTTATTCTGACCTATAGACACATCTTTGCAGATGTCTAAAATTTGTCAGTGTTTTTACGAGCCATCAAATCCGTACAGCATACAGCACACAGATTCGATGAGTCATAAAAACGTTAAAAAAGTTTTTAAAAAAAAATGTTCACAGTCATTATACTTTACGATCAGGGAAGGTTAAGTTACCTGATCAAGGCTAAACATGCCATCATTTGGTAACCTGTTCCTTCAGAACATCAAAGATAGTGCTAATTGTAGATTGGTAAGAATTGGTAAAGTATAGGCAGCAAGTGTATTTTCATTTTTTTCAGTTTTCTCTTGTATATGATATGGCAAGTGTAATAGGAGAGATGATGACTAAGAGCCTTGTGTATTAACCAAAGTCAATATCATGTGTTTTTCTCTCTTAATGAAGGTTGCAAGAATGTTTCTGATATTTTCTTCCAACATATTTTCAGATTTCTTGTTTTTTGTAGGGTTTTGCAAGATGGTGATTTTTTTTTCAGGATACATAAATTATTGATTGATTTCATGAATACTTTATGATGCTGTTCTACTACCCAAAGTGGTGGATGGCTGCCGAAAACACATCTCGCAAAATCCAAATGTAAATAAGGTAGTTGAACGTAATGTGAAACTCAAGATGTGCTTTCTGTAAATTATCTTCACTCTATTTAGATTGCTCAGAATATTGAAACTTTGGTTTAAATGTTTTGGAAGTAGAATAGTAATTCCAGTACTGATTATGTAATGACCTGATATATTAAAGGGTTACTAAATTAGAAAATTAAGTTCCTACTGATCTATGAAAAAATCATCCACTTAAAACGAATTTCACATTCGTTTGTCGCAATAAAGTCTCATTTTGACAAAAATTTGAAAAAACGCACACCTCCAGTGACGTCAGAGGAGTCAAAATGCCATAAATGCCAACAGCGTGAATAAAATATTTTGTTCATGTCGTGCAAACAATACATTTCCAATGGGAACCCCAAAGCTTGTCCGAGGTTTGTCCAAGTGGCAACAACTAATAGATTCAAAGTGCGTTGCAGCCATTGAATATAAGTGACAAGATACAGGTGAATGCAATAACGCGTTACTACGCAGTCAGGGGAAAGTTGTGAATACATTACGAAAATGGTCTATTGTTGACTTCCGTACAATCTATGGCATTTTGACTTCTCTGACGTCACTGGAGGCGTGCGTTTTTTTTCAAATTTTCGTCAAAATGAGACTTAATTGCGGCAAACAAAAGTGAAATTTGTTGTTAGTGGATAATTTTACACATATTAATGGGAACTTATTTTTCTAATTTAGTAACCCATTAAGAAGCATGAAACAATCATTTATTGTCAGTCAGTAACTTCATGATTTATTTTTTGCTCTATCTGGTCAGGTTAAGAACTTGACTGTATATATTGTATATTGTATATTTGATCCAAAAATAGTCAGATTATAAAAGAGAATGTTGGATATTGTGTCAGATTTCTGAGGAACATGTCGTTGATGTCTTCATTTGGTGCTTCCAAGCTAACTGGAAGTCTACAGTGAAGTTATGCAGAATTATATTTCGTTGATAAAGAATTTCATTATGTGTCTGGCTTTTTTTTAAATGTCTATCAACATGTTGAATTTGGGATAACTGGGAAAAGTGTTGAATAGGGAAAGAATAGAGAAATACTGTTATTTTTTTGTGTGATGGAAGTGATAATGATGATGATGATAAGGTGGAAATAATTATGACAGTATTATGATGATTATGGTGGTAGTAAACTATGATGTCCAAATATGTTGGTGATGATGGATGGTGAAAGTGGTGGTGGTGGTGATTGTGGGGGTGTGGTGGTGGTGGTAGTGGTGAAGAAAGTGGTGATGGGTGTGGTGGTGGTGGTGGAAGTGGAGGTGGTGGTGGTGGAAGTGGTGGTGGTGGTGGGTGTGGTGGTGGTGGTGGTGGAAGTGGTGGTGGTGGTGGGTGTGGTGGTGGTGGTGGAAGTGGTGGTGGTGGGGGTGGTGGTGGTAGTGGTGGAGAAAGTGGTGGTGGTGGAGAAAGTGGTGGTGGTGGTGGAAGTGGTGATGGTGGTGGTAGTGGTGGTTGGTGTTGAAGTAGTGGTGGTGGTGGTAGTGGTGGGTGTTGAAGTGATGTTGGTGGTGGAAGTGGTATGGTGGTGGGTGTTGAAGTGATGTTGGTTGTGGTAGGTGTTGAAGTGGTGGTGGTGTGTGTGTGTGATGGTGGTGGTGTGTGTGTGGTGTTGGTGGTGGGTGTGGTGGTGGTGGTGGTAGTGGTGGTCGGTGTTGAAAGCGTGATGGTGGTGGAAGTGGCGGTGGTGGTTGTGGTAGTGGTGATAGTAAAAATGGTGGTGGGTGTGGAAGTGGTGGTGGTGGTGGTGGTGTTAGTGCTAGTGGTGGTGCAAGTGGTGGCGATGGTCATTGAAGTGGTAGTAGCGAGGAGGGTGGTGGTTTTGGAACTAGTGGTGTTTTTGGAAGTGTTCATATTTGTTGTTGCTTGTGGTAATTAAAATTTGATTTGAAAAAAAAAAGACCACAGCTAACTAGTGATATCACTTCACAGTGACGCTGAATTTGAACAAGCAAACTCGCCCGACGTAAGAGGGCAGCAAATAAGTCGTGCACATCTCATTACTTGAGTGTCGCTTCAAAGTTATGTATACTTTCAACTCGCGACCAGCACACTGATTTAAGTTCATATTCGCGCTGTGAAATACTGAAACAGCAAGTCCATGAAAGCATTTAACAAATAATTCTAACAAATAATATGTACTATACATCGTATAGTATAATTACAATATATGTAGAGAGAACAGAGCAAAGATTACGAAGCTCGATAGGCTACACGAAATAAATATCGTCACAAATCAAGTTTCCTGATCAGATGTAACAGTTGCTTACTTTTCTGACGTAATGGTTAATTTATTTTTCAGAAATAGCGCAGTAAATAAGTATTGTGTTTGCGTTCATATAAAAATCTAAAAAGTGACGAAGAATGTAATCATAGTATTCTCCTTAAGATAGGAGCAAATTTCATCCATACTTAGCATGATTTATATACATTATATATACATTCTCTCTAAAATATTTGCATTTGAAAGATTTGTTAATTGATACTAAACGGTATTTAACAATATCACCTTGAAAAATAAAGTAACTACCGCAATATAATTTAATCTGTTAACTAATGAGAAAATGTTATGTCTATGCCAGTGCTGTTCTTGATCATCGCTGTTTCTGATATTTTACTCGGAAATCAAGAAATAAATCAAATTGTTGATGGTATCAGTAATGTATGCCGTCGACATTTCGTTAAGCATCTGTCCACTTCTAGCTCACCGAGTGTAGCGTCAGACAGGATAGCACCTTTGTGGGTCAGACAAGTACACATTGTGTAAAAACCACGACAAATTGAAGAAATACTGTACAAGAACCTTCCTCCCACTAATGGAAACTGACTTTGAGAGGAATCATATTGATAACTAGATTGCGGGGAGGTTTCGAGTAGGCGGTCCAAACCCAGCGGTTCCTGCAGCCTCGAGACCGTACCAGCGCACATCACGGCTCTTCGCTCTGCAGTGATACGTTGAGTCGAGGGCTGCACTGCAGTGCGCGATACACTATGCGGTGCAATATGGTAAATGAATGTAGGGTATGGTCGCTCTGAAATGGGCCATTTCAAACGTAATTTTCCCCCACTTTTCCTGATAAGGTTCGCGAAGCTAATCATGAGAGTTTCCATACACGTTGTTGTTAGGATAGGCTCTATATTGCTGATTCCTGCCGAGTTTTATTCCTGCCGAGTTTTATGACTTTTGCAAATGGGCTATTCTGTCTTTAAACGAAGGGTTGCGGGTTCGAGTCCTTTCGAGCCCTCATGGCCAGTTTGGAAGGTGTCACATCCAATGCAAATTGAGGGAATGCTTGATTGGTCCGTTGCCCTCGTGCGCCTCCACACATCCATAGTGCCCACTGATGGTACGGGAGAAGAACAACACGTCGTTTCACCGAAGACTTCTTCCATAGTTAACAGAAGTTTGTATAAGCCGCGTTCGCGTGGAAGTGGTTTATCAATTGATGCTGCTTGCCCCTTGCCGCTTGCCGCTAAAAGCTTGACACCAGTGTTTTTCCGCCGCGGTTAGGCGAGAAAATAGGCCTGTATCAATCACTTTTAAATGCCAGGGTGATGTAACGTTTCGTCTGAGGGTACAACCTCCCAGTAGAGCCTGATGATAGAACGGATATTATAATATGACAAGCGATAGCAGTTAACCGTTCATCGTCTGAACGTACCTTTACCTGTTAGCTACGGCAAAACTAGACTCACACCGGCAATGTCGTCTTCCGGTCAATATCCTGATAGACATTGTCTTCATCGCCTTCCCCGACCACGACTTCTCCAAACTGCGTATTCTGGTAAGGATTGTCTCCAACTGTACTTGGAGAAAAGTTCGCGTACGGACTCCCATCGATGCTTTCTTCAGGCTCGTTCTGCGATGTGATATCGTTCATGTATATCGATACCTCTTTACCGCGTTTGATTTTGTGTTCGTTATAATTCCGCGCAGGGTGTGACGATATCCGAGGAGCAGGTTTGTTGATTCCGCGCCTAGCGTTATCCGCGCTCACTTGCTGTAGCAATGAGACCTCGTAAGCATTCTCTTCCACAACCTCGTCCTTTTCCCCACGTCCATCAAGAGCCTTAGTATTGGCGCCATCATCTGCGCTCTTGGCGGGAGATTTTCTGGCTGGTTTCTGTAGCGTCGGCGGGGGTAGTTTATCCAGGTTAGTTCGGGTTCCTGGGGAGGTCGCCTGCGTGCTGTTATTGCGCGCAGGCTTCTTCTTTAGCTTCTGCAGCCCGGCGAAAGGTGTGTTCTTCACATTCAGCTCTTGGTACGGGTTGTGCGTCGATGTGTCCGGGATGATGTAGAATCCTTCATCGGTGCAGATCCCATCCAGCCGCGAGCTTTGGGAAGTCGTCAGCTCCTCAGCGGGGCCGGCGCCATATTGGTACTCCTCCGTGTCCGAGTCCGGCCGGGGGATCCTCGGCCTGTCGGCGGTGGTGTGGACTGCGGTGATATCAGTGTACTGGTAGTCGTCTTCTGACATCTGGGAGGGGATGCGGAGGTTGCCGGGGCCCGTAGCGGGCACGGGCCCGACGGAACTGTAGGGGAAACTCTCCTCCAGAAGGCCGGCGGCGCTATACTGGTAACTGTCGTCGTTGATGAGTTTCTGCTGTGATTTCACGGAGGCGCCGACCGCTGCCGGCATCGCTGGGGCGCCCTGATACGTGTAGTCTTCTTCAGGCGGTGGTGACGACGTCTGGCGAGCGCTCAGCGTGTTCACACTTTTTCTTTTGCACCTGAAAAACAAGATTACAAAAGGTTAACATTTTGAATTTGAATAACCAGGAGTTTGTGTTCTTCATCGACATATGTAATTGAAATTGATCTTAAGGCCCTGTCACACCGCCCGAATTTTGTTAGAGCATTCATTGAACGGTAGGGAGAGATGGCCGAATTTCGACAACGCTCGTCACCGCGTTGCCTTATAGCGGTCCACCGCTGAAGCCGACGTTGCTTTTGCGTTGGTTTAATGGTAGCGAGCGTTGGTTTAGCGGTGACGCGAGCGGTGACGCTCCAACACCTCCATACTAACGCCAAACCAAAGTTTATCACCGCAACAGATCGCTGCTTCAACGCCCGACACCGTTCCAGCAATCCCGTGTCCGCTCGTAAAACGCTTACAACCGCTCCACCAAAGTTTGTGCAACGTTTAATCACCACCCGGGCGTCCGCGAACTAGCGTCTAGCGGTGCCAAACTTTGATAGGGCGTTGTTGGAGCGGTGGTGAACTTTGCCGGAACGGGAAATTACCCACTCCTCACCGCTCGCAATATTTTGTGCAGCTCAAAACTTTCGGAGCGGTGGAGTGACCATCAGCGGTGGCCGAGCATATACGTTAGGAGGCCAACTTCTGTTAAACGGTAGTAAACAGTAACGAGCGGTGATGATTTTTTTTCAACGCTCCAGGAACACTCCAGCACTGTTCTGGCGGTGTGACCGGGCCTTTAACTTTTTTCACATTAATCGACATCAGATCTGTGACACGTCTTATGAAGACTTGAAATTGATCTGAATCGATCAAAAGACCATCTTATATCCTATCTTTAATGAACAGAAATACGAGTTTGAAACGAAATTGTAGGCATATGTCCAGTAATAGGAAGGATAGCGTGCTCCATCCTCCACCATCGTCTACATTCATATTATGCTTCGCTTGACTGCATCACTGCGGAGCGGGGAGCCGCGATGTGCGATCTCCGGCGACGGTCTTTAGGTTACAGGAACCGCTACGTTTAGGAAGGCCCGTCTAAAACCTACTCGAAATCTAACGATCAATATGATTCCGCTCAAAGTTTCAGTTCTTATATTGTGAGGGAAGTTGAACAGTATTCTTCATTTCCCGTGGTATTTTCACAATTTTTCTTGTTTTGAGCTGCAATAAGCGCTATCCTTCCTCTAAATACTGTAGGACCAGGAAATCGCTCACTCGGGTTTGTTGTTTGGAACCGGAAGGTTTCATAACAATGCATTTGATGACACCACTACGTCGGTACCGTACCGTACCTTGCATGGGTAAAACCAGTCCACAATGTATTAGCTGTCTGCGACAGGCTCGGCCCGGTGGGCATGTTTATGGTGAGTGGTAAGTGGTTGGAACCAAATGATGTTATGCGCTCGCATGTTTGCCGCACACACATGCACTTTAGTTTTTTCTAGCTATGGACATACTGTATGTTCTCACCGTTTTCGGAGTAGCACGGCCATGACGACGAGAACGAGGACGACAACGACAAGGGCAGCGATGCCTCCTCCCCACGCAGCAGCGATGTGAACTACAGGGCAGAAAACACGGAGACAGAAAGCTCAGTTTCTAATTGCTAGTTCTAATTACCCCTCCCTACCTTGGGTGTTGTCTCACGGTATCCCTTGTTTGTGGATGTCATCCACATAATCCACAAGCAAATAGTGTATTTCCATTGCGCTTAAATTTATCTTTCCCCTTTCTCGTTCTATTTACCTTTTTCTCTTTGTATACTCCCCACCCCCCTCATATCTCTCTCTCTCACTCTCTCTCTCTCCCTCCCTCTCTCTCTCTCTATCACTCACTCTCTATCTCTCTCTCTCTTATTCTCTCTCTATCTCTCTCTCACTCTCTCTTTCTTTCTCTCTCTCTCTTATTCTCTCTCTCTCTTATTCTCTCTCTCTCTCACCCTCTCTCTTTCTCTCTCTCTCTCTCTCTCTCTATCTCTATCTCTCTCTTATTCTCTCTCTCTCTCTCACTCTCTCTCTCTCTCTCTCTCTCTCTCTCTATCTCTCTCTTATTCTCTCTCTCTCACTCTCCGACTCTCTCTTTATCTAGTTCTCTCCATCGCATCCATTCCTCATTCATCTAATAAAGCATGTTTCCTATCTCATAGACTGAGAAACCTTACAGAATTTTCTTCAGCAGGATAAGTTGGTATTAAAGTTGGTAGCACTTACTTGGTTTCGCCTCTTGAACTAAAATTTGCGTCTTAGATACGCTCTCCCCTATTGTAGTCGAGACCGTAACCTCGGAAGAAAACGGCGTCAATGACGTCGTCGTCAATGCCCCTGCTGTCGACGTCAGATACGGAGACGGTGTCGTAGTCATCGGCTGAGATAGAGGTGTGCTTTGCGTAGATCCCATGCTCATGATGATATCCGTCGAAACTACTGGATCTGCCACTTCAAGCAGCAAAGAAAATCAATGTGGAACGTCTTAGACTTGTTTACACACAAGCGTTTTCATGTTCCATAATAATAAGAAAGATAATGAAAGATAGGGAACGGGGTACATTGGTGTGGATTGGTTATAGGAACCAAAGAGTACATACAGCAAGCGACCGCACAAAAGTAACAGCAGAATAATTGGCACAACAGGTCGCAGCAAGTAACACGCAATGGAATGACCGTTGAGAATCAGTGTCACTGGGAATGGAATGACAAAATCCTTGTTGTGCGGAAGCTCGGCCGGATGAGCAGGAAGAGCCTAAAATGGTGGGGAATTTGGGGTGAACCGATTACTATACTTTGCCTTTTGGCAGCAAACACGATTTCGCGGCTGAAATTGAAACGATGGAGGAAAAGGAAATGCATCACCTTGTTGTTTGTTGTTGTTAAGAACCAGTTCCATTTCGTTCCTCTTCTTGCTTGTTGTTACCTGCCTTTTTCCTGTCGTCACCCTTTTTATTTAATTCCCCTATTGTAAAGATGTATTTTAACTGGCTTCTCCTACTTGCTTTTCCTTTTCTTGCCCCCCCCCCTTCTCTTCCACTTTCTCATACCTCATGTCCTTTTCGTTATTGTCCTTCGTCTATCCTTCTTCTGCTACTGCTTGGCATATCATTTGATCTCTTTACCCCTTCTTCAACCTTACCTAGCTTAGACACCTCTCGATAGCTTGTTCGATACATCAATATTCGTGGCAATGGCCCCCTACCTGTAGCTCACACAAACACGTCGACTTTTGCATTTTCCCTTACATCGTTCTCCACCCTGCAACCCCCTACCCCCCCTCTCTCTCTCTCTCTCTCTCTCCCCCCCCCCCTCCCTCAATCTCTCTCTCTCTCTCTCTCTCTCCCCCCTCCCTCTCTACCTCTATCTCCCCCTCTCTCTCCCTCCATCTCTCTGGCTCTCTCTCTCTCTCTCTCTCTCTCTCTCTCTCGCTCTCTTCCTCTCTCTCTTATGTAATCGCACACTCGTTCATCTGTGTCCGAGTATTAACTCTCTCAGTCCCATGGACAATAAGCTGTGCTGTAACTGACATGAACCTATAATATGTATGTGTGTGTGTATGTGTGTAGCGGTATATGACATGAGTCTGTATATTCAGTTGGAAGTGGTATCATTTTGGAGAAATAAAACTAAAAAAAAGTGTGTGTGTGTGATCGTAAATTTGAGCACAATAAAAAAAAACAATTTTCATAGGAATAGACAGGAATAGTGCTGGAAAATGGCAGTAGTATTGCTTGGTACTGATAGGGTTAAACAGGTTTTCCCCCTTCTCCTACCCTAGTCTGACCAATCACCATGGTGACCGTGTCATGTGATCTCCCACTCACCTATTGCAGGGCTACACTTGACCCCTGCGTCGCGTTCATTCTTGCATTTCTTCCCGCCGTCTTTGACGCGACACCCTGCCTCGATCAGCCCTGCAGCTCCTAAAATGTGAAAGAGTGAACATATTGTTTTCGTCTTTATTGGGGTGCTTTAGATCTATGTGGACGTAAACGCCGTTCGAGGCAAATGACGTCATATTGAAACTTTGAGAGTTTGGGGAGGGGGTTCTCCCCCCCCCCCCACCCCCCCCCCCCCCCCCCCCATTGTGATTTCACCTGTACATTTTGAACCATATGAGGAAGGACGGACATGCACATTCTTCCGTCTTCAAATGTGACCCGACACTCCACTCAAGTACATCTCATTTGCCATGACATGAAAAAGGATAATGTTTAGACAACATAATCTGTTCATAATTTCAAATTACATGAGTCACTGATTCATGTCTAAAGTCATAATATCATTACTCACATGAACACTAACTGATATCCGGACCACTCACTATAATGGCTAACCCACATTATTGCTCCATCACATTGGAAAGATGTATGAAAAGAATAAATCATTTGAATTACTGAACTAAAGAAAAAAATATAGTGGATCTAGGGAAAAATCCTGTGAATTTAAATCAAATATGATATTATGGGAGTCTTACATAAACCATGAAAAGAAAATATTACCGATCTCTTTGCATCCGTCAATCTTCACAAACGAGCCTGTCCCCGTTCCGTATCGAGGATCCGAGCTGGTAAAGATCTCGACTACCCCATCGAAGCCCAGCTGACGGCACACGATCATGGCGACATCAGTGTTCCAGCGATCATCGCAAACCCTCGCCCACTCGGGCGGTCCTGGTGCGACATCGGAGTAGACCTCGACCCGGCCCTCGAAGCCCGAGGTGACGACGCCTTGGATGACGAGCCTCACGTCTGTAATTGGGTGAAAAGGACAGGGGGGGGGGGTGAAGTGGTATACAACTATACTTTCATGATCATAAGGAATCTTTGTGGATCTATTGCCCCACCGAGTTCGGTTCAGGGAAAATAGTGCCTCACGTACTCCAGTTCACTTCGGGAGCCAATACATTCCACAAAGATCCCGAATAAGATCATTAAATATTTGTTATTTATATCCTTCATTGATATTTCATTGATTGGTTAAAAGTAACGCTGAGGACTATTTAACAAATAATAAGCCTCAATCACTTCATCAAACCGTTAATCATAGTGACGGAACCAATAACATAATATCGAATGAGGCATAAATATGTGACCTTTTCTCTCTGATCTTTCTTTCTGACTTATAGTTGAACTATTTGTGGTCATGTGACGCACTTTCAACCAATCAATGAATAGGAATATATTCATGACGGCTATAATAAAGACCAGCGACCTGCGAAACAAAGCTTGCCATTAATGGTAACTCTTCCATCAATGGTAATTGCCGTGGTAACATCGCTTGACAGGCAATGAAATTCAAGGTTTCCATAGAAATTGTCGTTGCTAACAAAGTTGTCATCAATGGTTAGGTTTATGCAACAGGTCCCAGGAGTCCCTCAAGCTTGTTTTTCTTGTTTCTTTTTTTTGTGTGTGTGTTTTTTGTTTGTTTGTTTGTTTGTTTGTTTGTTTGTTTGTTTGTTTGTTTGTTTTTTTTTTTTTTTTTGGGGGGGGGAGTTGCTATAAGTAATTTGGGTAATGCGCGTTATTAAGAACACACACATTTCCTATACCCGGGGGCTCGGCTCGTTTATCCTGAGATTTGTTGCATTAATCCGAAGGGTTTTCACCAAAATATGATAAAGGTTTCGATATTCCGAAGATTTGTTAGTCCGAAAAAGGAAAATGGTTCGTTAATCTGAAAGTGAAATAGGGTTCGTTAATACGAAATTGAAATAGGGTTCGTTCCTAGCCGAAAGTGAAATAAACATATGGTATAATAATTATTTTTGGATTGACAAACCTCTTTTTTTTTTTGGCTTTTTCGCATAAATGAGTCCTACTTCCTATAGTATAAGAGACATTGGTTAAATCCCGTAGAAATCCTGTATGCAGATAACCTGTATAATATGTATATGTAATACTTTTGTCCTTTTGTTATTTTCTTAGTTTTTTCTTCTGTAGAGAACAACTTATTTTGGGCCCGGAGTTCCAGTGTGATTTTGGCAAAACAAGTTACTACATTTGAAGAAAAACAAACGGTGTAGATCATATAAATAGCAACAATAATATAATGAATACGGAGTTGGTGCTGTGGGATAACGTTAGTCTGTAGACCTAACATACATCATGCATATACGTTACCCATCGTCTGTTTTTTATTGTTTTAAAGTGATTAGTTAACCAGGTGTCGTGTGCATTACAAGGAAGGAAAACAACGAACATCCTCTCTTTCGTTTTTGGTTTGAGAGGACCATGGTCCCTATGAGAAGACTACATAGAAATCCGTGTGATTACATCTTCGCCATATTTAGCCCACTGGTTCCCTTTGTACAGTATTTCAAACTCATATTTTACCTATTGAAGATAGTATATCTTCTGGTAGTTTTATGTTCAAATTGTACAATGAATATTTACCAGATACATTCTATGACTATTTTACCAAGAATCGTGCAATACACAATTACAAAACAAGAATTTCTGAAAATATTCGTATGCCTTTACATCGCACTGCAATAACACAATCTTCTAGTTCTCTATACTCAGTATGGCATCGCCTTCCAACACCAGTCAAACAGAGTGTTACATTAACACAATTCTGGCGTGTATATAAGCACCATCTGTGCAACACATCAATCTCCATTCAAATTTGATCTTATTACATTGTTCTCCTCTTTCCCTTTTTACGCTGTATTATAGTGTATTGTTTATTGTTTTTCGTAAACGCTGTGATTTTTACACAGGTTTCCTTAACTCTCTTTATGACTCCGCCACCTTTTCAGTTTATGTTTTGTACGTGTTTTACGAGTGGAAAATAAATATAAATCAAACTGTTTCTGTTACGTAATTATAATCATAGAAGTATCTCTTTTAGCTTATATCCTTTTCATCCAAACATTACACCGTTTTCTAAACAAGTGTATATACTTGTTCAACGATTATTACCACCTTGCAGTATGAATGTTATCTGAATTCATTTATACGTAAATATGTAGCTTATTGAGTCATCTTGACATTCTGACTTAAATGATAAAAACACACGTTTTACAACATGTTACAATCTTACAAGACTATATACGGTTGATATATGTATTGTATTTTATTTTCAAATCATGGAAGCTGTCATGTTAAATTAGAATAATACTTGTCTCACCACCCCTTTAATTGCATTATGCCGTATGAGATAAGTGTGCACGCATTAAGGCCACCGCAAACGAAACGATCCAATCATTCGTGCGAATCTGCGACTGGTTGAATCGTGGGACCAAGTCAGTGGATTTAAGCAAGAACGTGACGTCACATTCCCAGTCGTAGACCATTCGATTGCAGAATGGTGGTAGGATCGTCTGCTATGGCCTTTGTGGACAAATTAAGACTTTGTTTTTCGTTATTACTCACATCCTTAAAGCAACTCGTTAAACTTTTATCATAGAGCTATATGCCTTTTATGTAACAAGAGGTAACTGT